>OX155907.1:7816485-7855561 GCA_944588485.1 Phosphuga atrata
TAGTCTTGTCTGTCTAGTCTTGTCTGTCTAGTCTTGTCTGTCTAGTCTTGTCTGTCTAGTCTTGTCTGTCTAGTCTTGTCTGTCTAGTCTTGTCTGTCTAGTCTTGTCTGTCTAGTCTTGTCTGTCTAGTCTTGTCTGTCTAGTCTTGTCTGTCTAGTCTTGTCTGTCTAGTCTTGTCTGTCTAGTCTTGTCTGTCTAGTCTTGTCTGTCTAGTCTTGTCTGTCTAGTCTTGTCTGTCTAGTCTTGTCTGTCTAGTCTTGTCTGTCTAGTCTTGTCTGTCTAGTCTTGTCTGTCTAGTCTTGTCTGTCTAGTCTTGTCTGTCTAGTCTTGTCTGTATAGTCTTGTCTGTCTAGTCTTGTCTGTCTAGTCTTGTCTGTCTAGTCTTGTCTGTCTAGTCTTGTCTGTCTAGTCTTGTCTGTCTAGTCTTGTCTGTCTAGTCTTGTCTGTCTAGTCTTGTCTGTCTAGTCTTGTCTGTCTAGTCTTGTCTGTCTAGTCTTGTCTGTCTAGTCTTGTCTGTCTAGTCTTGTCTGTCTAGTCTTGTCTGTCTAGTCTTGTCTGTCTAGTCTTGTCTCTCTAGTCTTGTCTGTCTAGTCTTGTCTGTCTAGTTTTGTCTGTCTAGTCTTGTCTGTCTAGTCTTGTCTGTCTAGTCTTGTCTGTCTTGTCTTGTCTGTCTAGTCTGTCTAGTCTTGTCTGTCTAGTCTTGTCTGTCTTGTCTTGTCTGTCTAGTCTGTCTAGTCTTGTCTGTCTAGTCTTGTCTGTCTAGTCTTGTCTGTCTAGTCTTGTCTGTCTAGTCTTGTCTGTCTAGTCTTGTCCGTCTAGTCTTGTCCGTCTAGTCTTGTCTGTCTAGTCTTGTCTGTCTAGTCTTGTCTGTCTAGTCTTGTCTGTCCAGTCTTGTCTGTCCAGTCTTGTCTGTCCAGTCTTGTCTGTCCAGTCTTGTCTGTCCAGTCTTGTCTGTCCAGTCTTGTCTGTCCAGTCTTGTCTGTCCAGTCTTGTCTGTCCAGTCTTGTCTGTCCAGTCTTGTCTGTCCAGTCTTGTCTGTCCAGTCTTGTCTGTCCAGTCTTGTCTGTCCAGTCTTGTCTGTCCAGTCTTGTCTGTCCAGTCTTGTCTGTCCAGTCTTGTCTGTCCAGTCTTGTGTGTCCAGTCTTGTCTGTCCAGTCTTGTCTGTCCAGTCTTATCTGTCCAGTCTTGTCTGTCCAGTCTTGTCTGTCCAGTCTTGTCTGTCCAGTCTTGTCTGTCCAGTCTTGTCTGTCCAGTCTTGTCTGTCCAGTCTTGTCTGTCCAGTCTTGTCTGTCCAGTCTTGTCTGTCCAGTCTTGTCTGTTCAGTCTTGTCTGTCCAGTCTTGTCTGTCCAGTCTTGTCTGTCCATTCTTGTCTGTCTAGTCGTATCTGCCAAGTCTTTTTTATCTACTTATCTCTTGTCTTCAATAATAAAATAACTACTTGAAAACGAAAATACATATATGTATTTGTAATAAATATATTTATGTTTCATATATGAAAATATCTCTAGTGTAAATATATTAATGAGTTTGGGGTTTGGATTTGGCAATGTTTATTAAAATTGAAATTCCGCCGGTTTTATTATTTCATTTATGTTTGGAGCGGGCAAGATCAATAAATGAAACAAAATTGTTTCAAGTGTATTTATCCCTATAATATGAACTTCAGTCACTTGTAGAATCCAATTTTAAAATTTATAAACTGCAACCCACTTGCGTTTCCGACGAGGGTTCATTATGAAATGCCAACTTTTTGTTATTATTAATCTTTTTTATTTGTTAAATTGGATTTATTTTCTTTCCACTACAATACATTATATCATCATGTCAAATATTTATAGTACATCCTATTATAAATATTTGAGTAAAACTATTAACTAAAAAGGTATTTTCTCATAGTTTATTCATAAAATCCATGAGTTACAGTATGAACTCATGAAGTTCTAAGTTCTAGTTAAAGCCTAATTTAATCTTATGTTAATTGAAAGTCTATTTCTTTTCATTGAACTTTATGTAATTCTTTGATTTCTAACATTTTCACAGATCAATTTTCAAGGAGATTTAAAGCGTACATTTCCTTGGTACATTTGCATATCGTACAATTTGCAAGTGATTTAAATTTACTTGATATTTTTACCCCCGATACTTTATGATCTTGACATTACACCTATACCATTATTTTCACATTTAGTGTGTATTTAATGCCATAAAACTTTAATTAAAAAGTCCAAAATATGCGAGAGTAATTCAAATTGCGAAACGCATCACCATTGGTCAATATAGTAACGTAACTTCACATACTAAATTGACCAATGGTGATGCGTTTCGCAAATTTGAATTACTCTCGCATATTTTGGACTTTTTAATTTAAGTTTTATGGCATTAAATACACACTAAATGTGAAAATAATGGTATAGGTGTAATGTCAAGATCATAAAGTATCGGGGGTAAAAATATCAAGTAAACGTTAACATTTACCGGCGTCGAAGTAGGTAGGGTGGACTATACACCTCGATTGGGACTCAATTGTCAAATACTTTATTTGGTGTACCTATAATAGTGTTTTTGCATTCCGGTACTATACAATATCTATAAAATATTTTTTTAGTTTTTCTCATTACCGAAATAGCGAATTCAAACTGAAAATCGTGCAAATAGGCTATGCAACACTGAATGTCAAGTGGTATGCGACGTCATCCAAAGCGCGCGATAAATGGGACCGTTCAAACAGGTCAAATTTAATTGGTATTTTTTATATTATTTTAAAAATTTATTGAAACACTTTCAACACTATTTATATTTTTTACTATGTTAAGACGAAGTAAAAAGTGAATTAAGCATATAAAAAAATTGATGCATATTCCCTATTCTATTGAAATGCTACGTAACAAAAGTGTATATTTAGGGATTTCAGATAATTTTTCGTTGAGAAAGCGGTGATAATCACCAACCGCAAGATTACAAATTGATTAGTCAAGAATAATCTCGACTAACCAATTAAATTAATAAAAAGCAAACCATACGAAACTATCGAAGCTGTTGTGGTTGGTTAGGTTTAGCGATCTGGAACCGAGTGAGAAAGGCTGATCTAGAATCTATCTAGAATAGAAGAGGACAGAGTATATTATAATATCCCGGCGGTAAAAAGGCGTATGATATATGTCAGCGGTGGCGAACCCATGGCACGCGTGTTAGAGATGACACGTAGATTTGCCAATTTCATTGGCACGCGAGAAATCTTTTCAAAAAAGTGTAAATTATTAGTTTTTCTTATAATGAATCATTAACATCAAATTATATTTATTTAAATAAGTAGTGGTCCAATATATAATGATTTTAGATCGTTAAGTGGAGGAATTTACTAGAAAGATTAATTGTTTTGATCAAATACGAATTTTATATATAGAAATAAAAATTATAAGATTGAAATAAATATTTAAACGAGATTATAATAATAATCTTTTTTCTCAAAAACAGTGGCAAATGCTATCGACCATAAGGCCTTTCTGCCAAAAATGAGATGTTTTCAAATTTATTTTTTTAGTCCGAAACGTCATTCTAAATCAAAATTAATTGGCTGAAGATTTAACCACGGCTTTGAAATCCTTAATAGATGTCTATTTAATATTGTATAGTAATGCGCAATATTAAAAGTGTAAAATATGAGACGTCTTATAGCCAGGTTAAAGGCCGATTCTCATATATGCGACACTCAGCTACGCGACGTCGTGCGACATCGACTATCAAATAATGATTACATTGTTTTAAATGGGCACGTCAATCGGCATGAGAACGTGCCCATTTAAAACAATGTAATCATTATTTGATAGTCGATGTCGCACGACGTCGCGTAGCTGAGTGTCGCGCATATGGGAATCGACCTTAATACTGTAAGTGTTACCCTTGGCACGTCAGCATTTCAAAAAGTGGAAATTAAAAAAAATGGCACGTGGTCATTAAAAGGTTTTATATGTCCCCTGATATATGTTCTCGAAAAATATGAGCGTGCGGCCTAGCCGAATTACAAAAAAAAACAATTTGTTATTGTGATTTGTTATTGCGTATACTAGGAAAAGTTGCTCTACCACTTCAAGAAGCGTAGCGATAAAAACATGAAAAGCGTACTAAGCAAAACATTCAGAGGATATTATGTCCTATCGAAAATATGAGCAAGCAAGGAGATTATACGTCCCGACGCAATAAACAGAATTCATAAATGATAAATTAGTACGTCTAGCGCGTAAGCGTTCAAATCGATCGCAAAAAAATCCTTTTCGCTGCGAACGGACATATTCTTTTAGCGAACTGCGACTTGTTGAGAAATTCTTATCTATAACGCTGTCAATGTAATCATATCCGTCTAGTCTTAACAATAATCTTATTGTTTCAGGCCAAAAAATAAAATTTCTCATACATAAGTAGTTTCGGCAAACATTATATTGTGCTTTTGCGCTAATTATAAATCTTGAAATTAAGTTGGAATTTAATTAAAATAATTACAATAACGTCTTTTCGTTAAAACCACGATATCATATATTTTGTAATAACTTATATTTTGGGTCATTTCACACTTTGCAAGCGATCAATTTATTGTTTTTTCTCTAGTAGCATCGGACCTTCCACGATATCATATATTTAATATTTAGTTTTGAGACTTATCTTTCAACTTATTCCATTCAAAAGTTCTACTTTTTTTTAATAGTTTTTGTAATACATATTTTAAGCAACAGTAGTTCTATTATATAGTTATTTTAACTTAACATAGATTAAATGTTTGCTGATATGTTCACAAAGTTGCATAAAACTATATACCGGGTAACTAGATAAATTTAAATAATTTAATTTTTTTATACATCTTGCGGTAATAAATAGAAGCTCAACAAAAGAGCTGTTGAGCTTCTATTTATTACCGCAATTTGTAAATAAAAATTAAATTATTTAAAATTCACAAATCTTTTCCATTTATTTTTAATGATTACTGTGATATAGACCTTTTTACGGTTATTTAAGCGCATGCGCATCCGCAACGTTTGAAAGGCGGGAATATGAAAGTTTCGGGCACATATTTCGTTATACATCAAAAAGTTCGGGCGCTTTTTGACGTGTAACATGGCGGAAATTGACACATGCGCACACAAAAATTTAAACTATGAAAAGTTCTATTGCATAACTCTAGTCTACTTCAGTTCAACTTAAATTAAATAATGGCTGGTGTTAATAAAATAGCATTATACTATATGCTGATTAACTATTTGTAATAACTTATATTTTGGGTACATTTCACACTTTACAAGCGATCAATTTATCTAGTAGCGTCTTTTCTCTAGTACCATCGGATCTCTGCTGATACTAGTTGCTCTGCTGATATAACTATTGCTTGTTTATATGTTGTGGTACTATTTAATATACAAGATCTAATTAAAGAATGAATTATTTAAATTTCAGCGCAATTGATACCTTTTCTGTTTGTGTTAAATGATTTCTGTAATATCAGTTGAACAATAAATTTTATTTTGAGTCAACTTCGATAACTGATGTATAAAGAAAGTTGCAAAAAACTCAATTACTTGTATGCTAATCTGTTGATTACTACTATTTATTACTATAGGGTGTCGCATAAAATTTAATGATTTAACTTTAACCCTCCGGAGGTAAGGTGTATCTGTGTGGCAGGAAAGGTAAGGTCGGGTCGGATCCGACCCAGATGACTTAAAATTATTTTAGGATAATTTGGGATCTAATTTATCATACATACTGATAGGAAACAAAGAATCATATATTAAAAATATAATGATGAAAAAAAATACAAGATGATTTAATATTTTAAAAAATAACTATTTTTTTAAACAAAAATTACAAATCACTGATTTATGTTCACCGCATAGGCACATATTACATATGCAGCAAAAAAAGCTACATTTTCTATCTTTTTTGTTTTCACAGAAGCCACACCTTTTTAGTTTTTGAGAACAAGTACGTGCTGGGATTTCTTTGTCTTTTTCTTCCATGTCTAACACATAGCATATAGTTGAACGTAACTCCTTCGGAAGGTGTTGATTTTGTGCCCTTTGCTTCATTATTGGTTCTGTAAGACTGAATGCTAGGGTTTTTAGGAATTTTGTCCTTGGTATGTTCGAATATGACGACTCATTACAGTTCCATTTCCAAATGATAAATTCATTTACTGCACTTATGTCAAGAATGCCAAAAAAATACCTCATAGGCCATGTATTTGTCGATCTCTTGGTTGTCTTGTCATGGCACAATTTATCCAGTACATCGACTCCACCTTTCGTCAAATTATAAAACTCTATCATTTCTGGCACCTTTGTGTGTTCATTTACATTCCCTGAATAATGCATAGAGGAAAGTACTAGCACTTTTTTATTCTTTTTAGGGGTATTCGCTAAAAGTGTCTTGTCATCCTGGTAAAGAAATACGGAAGAATTTACCGGATTTTTGGCGAACATTATATGAGGAACTTGGGGCTTATTTTGTCTTAGTGTTCCCACCAATATTACCTGTTTTTTCTCCAGATCTTCAGCTAGCTGATACGAACAAAACCAGTTGTCGACTGTAATGTTCCTCTTAGTTCCCCAAATAGGTTTTGTAAGTTCTAAAACATATTGGGTAGGCAAAGACACTTCTGATTTTCGTTGACTAGTTTTCCCTGTATAAGGTATTCCACCCATAAAATAAAAGGTTCTCGCATCACATGCAGAATTAATTTTTAATCCATATTTATCAGGTTTACTCGGCATATAAGTTTTAAACGGGCACTTTCCTCGAAACCCAAGGAGCGTCTCATCGATTGTCAGATATTCTGAGGGCGTAAAATATTTGCTGCAATTTGCTTCAAAAATCGTCCATATGTTTCGAAATGGTGCAAATTTGTCTGAAATGCGCCTCATTTCTCTGGTTTTTTCGAACGAAAGTTTTGTCATCGAACCTTAAATTACACAAGAGAAAGTAAAACCTTTTTTCGGACATTGTAGAGCGAAAAATGGGTGGGCCAAAGATTTTTGAAAACATATACAGCACTAAAAAATAAGAAACCGATCAGTGCTTTTAATTCCACTAAAGATGTTTGGGAAATAAACCATTGTTTAGAAGAGTAATTTGTCTTTACTCGATCAATTTCAAAATTCGTTTGAACTACAATTTCTTCTAATATTTCATTATTTATAAACAGAGAAAACAGTTAGATTTTCATCTATTACTCCTCTAGCCTCACCTTTTGGAGATGACTTATAATATTAGATTTTGGCGTTCTACTGAATTTGGAAACTGTAGGGTTGTCTGCCCAAATTGTTTCTCCATCTCTACCAAGAAAAAAGTTTATATTATGTAAAGATTCATCATTCACAGGTAGACTTTCTTCTTCAATGCAGTCATCTGCATCAAATAAATCTTCAGATCGATAATCTGGTTGGAGGGTGTTGTCTTCTGGTTCAGAAATATTTTCTTCATATTCTGTCTCGTCAGAGTCTGACTCTTCTTGTTGTCGTCGAAGTTCCTTACGAGCTTCTTCTGGTGAAGTAAAAAGTCGATTACGACTTATCGCTCTATAAGAAAAAACAAACAAAAACTATGCAAAATATTGTAATAAAAAATATGGTATTTGTCAGGTAGATAGACCCAGGAATCCAGTGCATAAGAGGTAAGGTGGGGTCGGATACGACCCATATAATGGACAGGTGCAGAAAATGTAGATTAAGATAATGTGATCACTTACCTTTGTCTGACTGGACTCTCTAATGGCTTGATAACAACTGACTCATAGGGTTCCTGGCAGACCCCGCGCATGCGAAAACTTAAACTTAACTAAACGCATGGGTCGGATACGACCCACATAGGTACTCAACATATGGCCCTCGGCCCGCATGCTGACCGTCAAGCAATATGTGTGGCCCAGAACATTCACATTTTTATCTTTCATTGTTAGAAACATACACAATTATTCACGAAAGTTTTTGTGAAATATCTTCCTATAAAAGATCAAAGTAGTCGTCCATTAATCACGTGATGTTTTTAGCAACTTTTTAAGCCCCCCCTCCCCTTGGTGATACGTAGTGAGGTTTTAGGTTAAACCCCTTCCTCCTGCCAAATTCACGATTTTTTTGGTACAAGTTGCGCACCGATTTTCGGTTTAAAAATCGCGTTCAACAAAAAAATAAATACACGTGATATTTCGCTACACCCACCCTATCCCTTGTAATACGTGATTTTTAACGAACCTCCTCCCACCCTTTTCGAGCCTCACGTGATTACTGGACGATCCCTCAATAGAAAAATGACCTTCTGAAAACGATGCCGCAATCCGTTTTTGATTATCTGCAACCGTTTCCGAGACATCTACTTAGCAAATCGAGAATCGGGTAAATTTCAGTTTGAAATTTCTCGACGAATTATTTATTGCATCTTTTCGGACAATTTACCCATCAACTTGTTCATCATGTCGTGTATTTTCTGTGTGGCGAAAATGATTTCGCTGCTTTTTACCGTTCTAGAGAAAATCGAAAAAACAGAAAAAGCACATATTTTTCAAACGAAATGATGAAAATTTTGGTTGAATTTTTTTTTGGAAAAAGTTTTCGTGATTTTTTTTTCAGTTTATTTCGCTCTAAAGTTACAAATAAACAAGTTTTATATATTTTTACGCTGTACATCATCTAGCATTTCCGACTGATTTCACGCTGTCATAACTTTTGAGACTTCTAGTCTTCACCAATCGATTCAGCGTCCCAAAATTAGTCGGAAAACGTATATAATATTCGCTGGAAGCTTTCAGTTAAGAAATACCACCAACGCGGAAAGTGGCGGAAACGACGAAACTGTGAAAAAATCAATTTTGTCAAAATCATTATTTTTGAGTCACAGCAAATTGATTGTCTTGTAGGACAGAACTGAATTAGTAGGACAGAACCTGTATCTGCCATCTTCCTCTAGGCCTGTTTTCTGCAGTTAACTCTTGTCAGAATTCTAAAATTGTTCCTGTTTACTTACAGGCAAGCTTTTGTTCTTTTCTGGTTAAAGGATTCCAGCATTACTTTGGATTGTCTTAGCCCTGGTCTGGTCTTTCCAGATTTAAGTATTTCCATACCTCTTCTTCCGTCTTTATGCCCTTCATCTTTAGTTCTTCTTCCATCCGTTTCTTTTGCTTCTTCTCTTTTCATACTAATTTGTACCTCTTGCGTGCTCTCTTGTACTCTTCCTAAGTTGATTTTTCCCTTTTCCAATTTCTTAGTTTCTTTCATACTGCTTGCTTCCCTTCCCAGCATTCTTTATCCTACCACTCGTTTTTCCAAGAGGCCAACTGCTCTCTTCCCTCTATCACCATTTTTTTGCATTTTTTACGTAATGGCCCAGTTCCTTCACCTTTTCGCTTATATTCCCTCTAGCTCTCCCTTTCCTGCTTTCCCTCTCTGCATATTGACACTTCCACTTAAAATCTTTCGGCATTCTTTTTCCATTTTTTCCCACCTTTCCTTCCACGCACGTTTCTACCATTCCCACTACTTCAAATTTTCCCAAATACTCCCAAAATCAAATCAAAACATTTTATTTCTTAATTTAAAGTTTACATACAATAAGTAAGAACAAAAATAATATAAACTTATATGAAACTTGTCAAACATTAATAGTAAAAAACAATAGTAAATTTACAATATATGAGAATTTTTTGCCTAAGTTTTTAATAATACGACTTTATTTTCGAAAAATATTCATCCAAGTTGTATGGTTCTATTTCAACAAGCATAGCTCGTATTTCTCTCTGAATATTTTTCTTATCTATGTTTATTCTGATATTCTTAGGTATTGTGTTGTAGAGTGTAAGGTTTATATATGGTGGTAGTTTTTCTGACATTGTTAGATTGTGTTTAGGTTAAGTAAATGTAATATTTTTGACTCTTGTGCCCTTTGTCATTGTAGTTCTTGTAACTTTCGAAAAAGTTTTTGTGCTTCATTGTGAAAATTAAAATTTCATAAACATAGGTCCCGGTCACAGTTAAAATATTAGATTTTTTTAATATTCCGCGGCATGATTGTTTAAAGGTCATATTATTCATTATTCTAATGATCCTCTTTTGGATTTTAATAATGTCTTGCATATTTTTCCCGTTGCCCCAGAACATTATACCAAATCGAAGATATGAGTGAAAGTTTGCATAATACACAATTCTTAAAACTTCTAAGCTTAAACATCTTTGAAGTATTCGAATAGCGTATGTTGTCCTATTTAATTTTGCTTCTAGAGATTTTATATGCATCTTCCAATTCAGGCAGCAATCGATATTTATTCCTAGTAGTCTCACGGAGATATTTATTTCTAGGTCATCTTCTCCAATTTTTATATGTTGGGGGTAGTTTATTAGAGATCTATTGGCTTTAAAAATTATAATATTTGTTTTGGCTGAGTTTATTGTCTTAACTTATTTATTTTGAACCAATTGTTGATTTTTTAAATAGCTGAGTTGGCATTTTTACTTACATTTTCTATGGTGTTGTTTGATAGCAAGATACTTGTGTCATCAGCGAATATTGTAGCTTGATGAGGTGAAGTTATGACTGTCGGTAGATTGTTATATATATATATATATATACAATAAAAATAATAGAGGTCCCAGTATACTTTCCTGAGGTATCCCTATTTTTATGGTTCTTACTGATGACTTTACTTGACCAAACTTCGTAAATACCCTAGTCTGTTGTTTCCTATGGAATAGGTAAGAATGAAACCATTTTATTGCAATTCTCATTGTCTATGTATTTTATTCCCGCTGCGTTCCAGAATACTATTGTTATTTGCTCCTTTTATTCCTTATTCCTCTCCTTGAACGATTACCCTTTTCTGCCCTGTCGTCTTTTTCTTGTGCTATTATTCAAAAATTTGCTGTATTTAGCTCCCAATTTTTCTCGTCACACTTAAACCCTTTTCCCTCTATCTATATATTTTTATAACCGACTTTCACCTGCAATCCTTTTTGGCTCTTCTTTGACTAGCGCTCTTAATTCCTCCTGTATGTCTCTTTCCTTCTTCGTCAGATCATCTTCTCTTACCCTATTCCCTCTTAGTTTCCTCTTATTTTCCATAACTTTCCGCTTTTCACACCAGCTCCAAAGTTCCGCCACCAACATTTTTCCTCCACTTATTTTATACATCTCTTTCACCGTCACTTCTACATCTAATTCTACCTTTATCCATTTTTCCAGTTTCTTCTCGTTCTCACATTCCTCTTCGTCCATTCCCGTTACGACAATATTATTTTTTCCTTCTTTTCCATCTTTTGACTTTTTCTTTTAGTTCCATCTTTTCTCTTTCCCATTTTTCTTCCTTTTGAGTGCCGCCAAAACACGCGCCATAAAAAAAAAACGAGGTCAACAAAACACGCGCCACAAAACACGTCCGCTTGATTCAACTGCTCGAATTGGAATAATATTCTTATTCAAGAGATCCCTAAAACAGTTGTTTAAGCAGTTTAAACTTATTTTCTTTATTTTTACTGATAAGTGCCAATCTTAAGGCCAATTACTACACACTTTACCCTATCTAGAATTTAACATTTTTTTCCATTTTGCGTCTGTAATGGACTCATAACAGCAGGCGCGTTTTAAGCTATTCAGCGACTCGGTGCAAGTTTTTGGCGGGGCCCGCTCTCAGAGAAGAGCAACGTACATAGAAGAACCATCACCAAGAGTTCTGTTGGACAATTTTTTGGCACACATTGTGGCGTCGTACTGCTAGTTCTGTAAACTACAAAATCAGATGGCGTTATAAAGCGTTGTATGGCCACGCATTGCAAAGTAACAAATTTAAAAAAAGGCATTTATTTTATCGGGATGAGAACTCATTTCTGATACAGCTTGGAACTACCCAAACACGTTAATGTTTAGTTTCTCATTATCTGTACCTTGCCTAGCAGTATCTTGCCTCCTTACGGAAACACTTGGGTTTAAACGTTCAAATGCTCCCATAAAGATGGTTCTTCTATAGATGTCTCTCATCTTTGCGTCTGACTCCGTAGTGGTGTGGCCTAGCCAGTAAAGCTATTAAAAAACAGCAAATAATACAAAATTCACTGAAAATTTAGGCAATATAGAACACTTATCATACCAGTCTTAATGTATGGCTCGGAGACATGAACCCTGACTAGGGTTTGTCGGATCCGAGTACCCGGACCCGGACTCGACGAATCCATGGGTAACTCGTCCCATAATGGTAATTTAATGGTAACTCGTCCCATAATGGTAATTTAATGGTAACTCGTCCCATAATGTGTCTAGTGCACCGCGTCGTAAAGAAGATCGACGATTTAGCATTACACTTGATGAATGGACCAGTATGAAAATTCGAACATATCTAAATATCAATTTGGATGGAATTGACTCTGAAGTGTATAATCTGGGTTTATTGAGAATTTTTAACTCATGTACTGCTATATAATTAGTCGCAAAAGTAGAACAACACTTAAACACATTTAAAATAAAATTTAAAGAAAAAATAGTTGGTTCAACTGTCGACGGTGCAAGTGTAATGATGAAATTTGGACGACAATCTTCTAGTCTTTATAATTTCTGTTTGAATCACGCTATACACTTATCTGTCTGTGAAGGTGTATATAAAAAGAAAAATATTACCGGCTTGCAAGATGAAGATGACCATGGTCTAGATCAGGGGTCTCCAAACTACGGCCCGAGGGCCACATCCGGCCCGCGGACAGATTTTGTCCGGCCCGCGGAGAGCTAGCATACTTGAAAACTTCTTTTAGAGAACATATTTTTTATAGCAAATTAAATTTAGTTTACTGAAGTATTCTAATTTTATGTTGAATAATTATTAATATGACATCTACATTGATATGGTCATGGGCTAACTACTCATAACATTGTTGTAGGCTTATTGTTATTGTTTTTGTGATAAGTTGGATAAAGAAACACAGAATTGTAATGAGTAAAGACATGTATAATATGCAGAAAATTTAACTTCAGTATATTATAATAACTAACAAATTATTGAAATGAATCCAACTAACATTTTATACATTTTAAATAAAAACATAACTTATAACAAGCATAATGACATATGAAATACAAATGAGATTTATGTAATTGAGATTTTCCACTGACAATAGTTTGTAGTTGTGGACTAATTTTACTTGTACCAATTATTAAAAGAGATTTAAGATGCTCATCAGTTAATTTAGATCTGTAAACATTTTTTGTGTACTTCATTTTGGAGAAGGTCTTCTCACACAAATAAGTAGTACCAAAAACAGAAAACAGCCCACGAGCAAATTTATGCAAATTATCAAATTGTGTCAGTGGAAGACTCTTATAAAATTCCAACAAAGATGAGTTTTGATATTTGTTTTTAATTATATCACTGCACTGTAGATCAATCATTTCCATTTGAAGTTCCGGGGCTAGGGTTTCAATGTCAGTATCAAAAGGATTCTGAAAAATCTTAATTTGATTCGCAATGGCATCAAAGTCCGAGAAACGAGTATCAAAATTTATTTTCAAAGCACTCAAAGTTTCGATTGCAAAATCGATAGGAAACTCAGTCTCAGTGGTGTGGCTGAATATTTCATGTTTTAAAATGTGAAAAACATTTACTTCGTAGTTGTGATTGAAACAGTATCAATTTCTTCCGGAATGATTTGATATTAGTGTATAAATCAGGAAGATGCTGGTTTTCTCCTTGCAATCTCAAATTCAGTTCGTTCACATGTTTTGTCAAATCAACATAGAATGCTAACTTCCACAGCCATGCGTTGTTTTGTAATTCAGCAAGATGCTTTTCATTCAAAAAAATTTCGATCACTGCTCGAAGTTCAAA
The DNA here is from genome assembly GCA_944588485.1 of Phosphuga atrata. Classification (NCBI taxonomy): domain Eukaryota; kingdom Metazoa; phylum Arthropoda; class Insecta; order Coleoptera; family Silphidae; genus Phosphuga; species Phosphuga atrata. The sequence goes on from OX155907.1 coordinate 7,830,324, forward strand.
AAAGCGCTGAAGGACTTTCCCACAACTAAGCCAACGTACGGCAGTAGGATAAGGTAAGTCATTTTCTCCAATCTCTTCAATAAATTGTCGGAATTGTCGGTGATTCAGCCGAAAAGATCTGATAAAATTAACAGTTGATATGACTGGTTTCAGAACTTCAGACATATCCAATCATTTTCCGCACAAAGACTGTTGATGAATGATACAATGAAAGACTAATGGTTTTGAATAGTCATTTTCTACATCCTTTGACACTAGAGCGACCACTCCTTTATCTTTCCCACTCATGTTTTTGCCTCCATCAGTTGTAATACATTTCAAGTTTTTCCATCGAAGGTTCTTTTGATTAATGGCCATTTCAACTCATTTAAAAATATCTGTACCAGTAGTTGTGCCATGAATACTATACATATCAAGAAGTTCTTCATGCACTTCATAGCTTTTATCTACTCCTCGAATATAAATCAACACCTGAGCAGTATCTGACACATCCGTTGACTCATCCAAGGCCAAAGAAAACCACTCAACATGTCTATTTTTGTCGAAGAGTTGAGAGGATATATTTTCAGCGATGTTTTCTACCCTTCGAGCCACAGTGTTTGCTGACATACTGACAGTTTTTAATAAATTTACCTTTTCAGGGCACATTTCTTCGGCTACTGCAATTATGCATTCTTTGATCATTTCTCCATCGGTGAATGGTTTTCCACGTTTGGCACGAGTTGCAGCCTCTTGTTCAGTTTTGAGTTTTGTAAATGAAAATTGCTGCGATTTCAATCCGCGCTTCATAGCTTCGAATTTGTCTGTCCGCAAACTTCCTGTATATTTTGAGTAATTTTGAAAATGTTTTGTTTCATAATGACGTTTAATGTTATATTCCTTGAGAACGGCTATGCTTTCATTGCAAATCAAACATAGCGCCTTGTTACTGGACTCAATTATCAAATACTGAATGTTCCACTGATCTTTGAATTTTCTGCATTCACTATCAATTTTTCGCTTTTTTCCATACTACTAAATCACACACAAAAGAAACAATTCTAATCAAAATACTGTTACAAAGATGTCTTAAACTTAAACAAGCACAAACACGTTTTAAGGAGATACGCACTATTTTATTTCACAACAGTGTCATAGGAATTGACTTGTGGTTGCGCCGCTAGCCTTCTTATATATTCCAATTACTGCCATCTAGAAGTGAGTGGAAGACACCAGAACTTTCTCGAACCAACGAGATTATTCTGTACGTGCTATTAGCGCCATCTGTTAGCGATATAAGGTACTACCTATTTTCGCTTGTGTCCACCAGATGTCGTGTCACGTTACTCCTCATGTCTCGTACTCTACGACTAATCTAGAAATTACAGATAATTACAGGAAAATTAATAATATGCAGTGTTGCCGTTTTGCGGACTTTAGTCCGATTTGCAGCCTTTTTTAAACGTTGCGTACTTTTTCGGACTTTTTTTTCATCAGTGGACTATTTCACTTTTTACCACCGGCAACAATGATAATATGGTTTTGGCCCTCGGAAGTTACTGGAGTAATCAGTATGGCCCTAGGCTGGAAAGTTTGGAGACCCCTGGTCTAGATCAGTGTTTCCCAACCTTTTTTGTGCCATGCCACACCTAAACCTTTTTAAAATTCTTATGCTCCCAATTTGGTTGGCTTCAGTCTCAAGTCTTCCCGTTGTGTTATATCGAGACTATTTATTTTTCTACTAGTAAATCGTTTACAGCAGTAAATCTACTTTTAGCTAAATATGAATATAGAAACGGTAACAATAGTTTTCTTGCACATTTGGTCCAATTTGGGTATTTGATTTATGTTTCCTCACAAAGCCATCGCTCCTTTTATATTAAATAAAGTTTTAACTGACTCACATTTTGCATTTCTGCGAGTTCTTCTTGATTCTGCATATTTGATATATCAAACAAACCCACTAACATTGGCTGCATCAACCATGTTGGAAAATCAAATTGTTTCTTTTAAATCAGTCGATAGTATTCTCAGATGATCGACAATAACAAGTATAGCTGTATCATTTACTTCACATTTTTGGAGCCAACGAAGCTGTTAATATATTGCTGACATAACTTAATAAGGGTAATGAAACCGAATTTCTTCGCTTTTGCATCGACAAAAGTGTTATTTGTTCCTTGAAGTTGCTTATTTAATATATTTGGTTTTTCAAGGGTATCGGCTCAATAACTCACAAATGCTTTACCATCGACTTTGAACTGATACTTCATTTCAGGTTTGTCGCTTCAAAAATCACTAAGAGTATCAAACAGTTCCTTTTAGAGACCTATCTTACTTCAAAGTGAAGTAAAAGTCTCACATGTTCTGCATTTTGTTCTTCACAAAATAGCTTGAAGAGACGCTCACATTTGGCATTAGCTTTAATAGCATTGATATACTTTATTACTGAATCTAGTACTTCATTTAGAACGGACGAGATGTTGACGACCAAGTTTTCCCTATGAACAACACAATGCACAATAATCATTTCCTGGATTCTCATCTGTCATCAATTTTAAGAAGCCATTTTTCTTGCCCATCTACAGCACAAAATGTTATATTTTTCATTGGTATATTATTGACATCTAATTAGTTTTTTAGCTTGATAATATAAACTTTTACAGAACAACATTTCTTCAGAAAAATGCCCTTTATGCCCCAATACATCTTACGTAAGTTATCAATAGTTGTCCCTCTAAGTTGATTCTTTAATTTGCACTCTTCTTGTTTTCACCTTTTCAACAAGTTCTTTTTCAATATCTTCACTCATTTCGTTTATTCGCCTGCTAACAGTATTCTTGCTGAGTGACATTAGTTGTTAAATTTACGACGCCAAAAACAAAGTTGATATTTTGGCCTAGTCAAATGAATTTATAATATTTATTGGGCGCTTTTTTTGTTAAGAAAAAAGCAAAACAAATTTTCTTTTTTCTTTCAATTTTTGCACAGAAATATAGCGTTGCATTTAAATGGCCCGGAGCAGAAGGGTTAAACTCGTGAGTCCATTTTCGATTTGCCCCCCTTAACAATCAAATTGCCCCAGTGGGGCATGGGCCCCACGTTGGGAAACACCGGTCTAGATGTTATTGATGACGATCAAGATGAATATTATTATTCTGACGAGAGCGTCTATGATGTCGAAGAATACGGACAAGTTTAATAAACTTTAGACAATTTAGAAGGGAATGCATCCATTTGCCTTCCGCTCACTGCCTTAGCCTCTTGTGGAGTTTTGTTTTATTTACCTATTTACCATAACATTCTCCAAATCCCTTGTTTATCTAACAAGGGGACCGCCCGGACGCGTCATCACCGATTTGGCCCAAATTTACAGTATATGGAGGGCTTGACTATAAATGAAAGTGACGCAAGCGGGAGGGCCAGAGGGCCAAGCGTTAAAAAAATAACTCACTTTTTACGCGGACCGGTAAGTTACTGACAACTCATAAGCCCGATAATTTAGCGTAAATTTCAATGGCCGGTTAGCGCATCGGTAAGAGCTCGGCTTTATAGTACGAGGATCGCTGGTTCGATTTACCGTGGGGACGCTTTTTTTTCTTACAATTTTTAAATTGACTTTCTTTAATTATTATTATTATTTATTATTATTGTTTAACTTTTTAATTGTAAATATTAATTTGTCCTCTGGAAATACCTTTGTGAAATTATAAGTAAGAATACTACATTATGAATGGTAACTACGGTTGATTTTTGGTATGGAAAAATTAAAATAAAGAATAATAACAATAATGGTAATAATAAAAGAAAGCAATTTTATGAATTAACCGTTGAAGTTATAAAGAAACAAATAATAAATATTAATATTAATAAAATGGTTAAATTGACAAATTAATAATTATAATTAAAAAGTTAAACAATAATAAATAATAATATTAATTAAAGAAAGTCATTTTAAAAATTGTAAGGAAAAAAAGCGTCTACACGGGGAATCGAACCAGCGATCCTTGTACTATAAAGCCGAGATCTTGCTGATGCGCTAACCGGCCATTGAAATTTATGCTAACATAGCGGGCTTATGAGTTGTCGGTAACTTACCGGTCCGCTTAAAAAGTGAGTTATTTTTTTAACGCTTGGCCGCTTGCGTCACTTTCATTTATAGTCAAGCCCTACATATACTGTAAATTTGGGCCAAAGCGGTGATGACGCGTCCGGGGGGTCCCCTGCAAGTCCTACTTAACTTAATAGGCAAGTTTGTACAGTATCGCTTGCTTTACCATATGCGTGAACATGAAAAATCCTTTCGTGTTTTTGTTTAAAATCCGGGTCTAATCTGGGAGACAGATTAGACCCGGACCCCGACCCGAAAAATCGGACTCGGGCTCGACTCGGACTCGCCGAGTGTAAAAAGACCGGGTATTCCCAAACCCGAATCCTGACAAAAATAAATGAATCTCTGTTAATGATCTTTGAAAGAAAGATATTGCGAACAATATACGGGGCAATCCAGGAAGACGGTAGGTGGAGACGCAGGTATAACTTTACAACATCTATAGACAAGCCTGTAACATGGACATAGTAACTACAATCAAAATCGGCAGATTGCAATGGGCAGCAATGTAAACAGATATGATGACAATAATCCTGCAAAAAAAATCCTTGAAGCAGAACCCATAGGCACAAGAGGGCGAGGAAGACCAAAGCTGCGCTGGAAGGATGGTGTAAGCGAAGACGCACGAAAGATAGGTTTTTACACCGAACTAGACGATGCAGACCAGAGACGGGAATGAATGACGAAAGAAGCTGAAGAAGTTCGAGACCCTACCATAGGGTTGTATGGCCATTGATGATGATGAAGCTAGGTTTTTTCCCTCGACTGATTTTTCCCATAGCGTACTGTGTGTTTCTCGAGCGGTTTCGCGGTTATAAACTGGTTACCGCTCGCGGGAAAAACCCGTAGTGCGGCCTCGGTCTAGGCACATAAACAAAATTGATGCATATTCTCTATTACTACACACTTTACCCTACCTAGAATTTAACAATTTTTCATATATGTTACTTCAGATTTAATTTTTATACATTTTTACTTTTTATAGAGCACATTTTCATTTTTATAGAGTATTTTTTAAGCGCTTAAAATAGTTCTATAAGAGCATATTTTCGTATGCCTTAATTATCTGGGGGCACGGCAGTGCCCCCGCCAAGTCAAGCACAACCGTACTATACTATCTTTTCTCGAAGCGACAAACGACACTTTTGACCCTTCTTGTAACTTCGTTGTGTATACAGCAGGAAGTTTGATTTTTTAGATATCAAGAAACATACTATAACTGGCTATATTGCCAATATACCTAATAATTATACCTTATAGTTTACGAATTATCGCCAGTCAAATTACTTAACTTAGTAAGTGACACACTCACCTACGATCAAAATTCCAAGGTACTTCTAGCAATCTTATAAACCTCAAAATTTAGAATTTTAGTTAGCCTTTAGCCTATAACGGAAGGTATAAAATCAAAAATCCCGAAATTTCATTATGGATTAAATGAAAAATAATGATTTTTTAAAAATTCCTTAATTTTGTCACCGATCATCAAAATTCTAAGGTACTTATAGCAATCTTACAAACACCACATTTTGAATTTTAGTTAGCCTTTAGCCTATAGAGGAAAGAAAAAAATCAAAAATCCCAAAATTTCATGATCCATTAAATGAAAAATAATGATTATTTAAAAATTTCGTAATTTTGTCAACGATCATCAAAATTCTAAGGTACTTCTAGCAATCTTCAAAACTTCAAATTATGAATTTTAGTTTGCCTTTAGCCTATAATGTAAAGAAAAAATAAAAATCCCGAAATTTCATTATCCATTAATTGAAAAAAAAGTTATTTAAAGTTTTCTTAAATTTGTCACCGATCATCAAAATTCTAAGGTACTTCTAGCAATCTTACGAACTTCAAATTATGAATTTTAGTTAGCCTTTAGCCTATAATGGAAGGAAAAAATAAAAAATCTCGAAATTTCATAATCTATTAAATGAAAAATTAGGGTTATTTAAAAATTTCTTAATTTTGTCACCGATCATCAAAATTCTAAGGTACTATTAGCAATCGTACACACTCCAAATTTAGAATTTTAGTTAGCCTTTAGCTTATAGAGGAAGAAAAAAATTAAAAATCCCGAAATTTGATTATCCAATTTCAAAATTTGAATTTTAGTTAGACTTTAGCCTATAATGAAAGGACAAAATAAAAAATCCCGAAATTTCATTATCCATTAACTGAAAAATAAGAATTATTTAAAAAATTCTTAATTTTGTCATCATCAAAATTCTAAGGTACTTCTAGCAATCTTAGAAACTCCAAATTTTTAATTTTAGTTAGCCTTTTGCGAATAAAGGAAGAAAAAAAGAAAAAATCCCGAAATTTCATTTTCAATTAAATGAAAAATAAGAATGATTAAAAATAATATTCAACGAACGCATCGCGCTTGTACGTATGGTTGCTCACTTTAAAATAGAGACAGTGAGTGGGCTTTAAAAAGATCAGTAGTTGACGGACACCGTATATTACCTCAGAAAAAAGGGAACGTGACCTTCAAAAAGAAATGCGATCCCATGAAAAACTTAATGTAAAAAATACAAAAAGTTGTGGGATCTCATGTAAGACCAAGTCAGTTATTTTAGTTAGTGCGTATGTAGAAGCACCTATTCAACAACTTTGTTATAAATTGTTATCTAATTAATTACCTATCAACATTTATAGTGACCGTATCAAAAAACCTTTATTTCTATTATTATTACTTGGCAATTGCACGGCAACGTAATTATAAAAGAATAATCTACTAATTCGATTACTAAGTACATCTAAACAGTAATAATAATAAAAATAAGTTTATTTCTGTAAATACACATTTCGAAGGATCAAATACAAAATAGTTTTACTTAGGTAACAGGTGGTAATCAAAAAGAGAGTATCGTTGGTACCTGTACCAACGAAAAACATTGTATCACAGGCACTATGAATAAAGTATTTTAATTAGTAGAATATTTTGCGGTCATCACAAGTCATTATATTTATAATAGAAATAAAGGTGTCTAATATTGATACGGTCACTATAAATGTTGATAGGTAATTGATTAGATAACAATTTATAACAAAGTTGTTAAATGGGTGCTTCTACATACACACTAACTAAAATAACTGACTTGGTCTTACATGAGATCCCACATTTTTTTGTAGCGAAAGAACTGCGTTACGAGACTTGGCATTTTATGTTTTTGGTGGGGTAAATGTATTCTGAGAACGTCATTCCGAGTTTTGGAAGCAAATGAAATAAAACAATTAAAAAACATGTTGTTTTTCCCTAAAATAAAAACATTTTTGACGTTTATTTAATAGGTGTATACACATTATCATACATAAAACTTAAATACCATGATTTTTTTTTTCTTTCAATCAATAAATATAATTTTAAACTCTATAACTTGTATAGACTTTCATTTTTTTTACAAATATTTTCTCGTTTATCTAAAAAATACATTAAAATATTATTAATGCAGTCAGAGTTGAAAAAAAGTTGGAAAATGAAAATAGAATGAAACGTAGAATTGTGGAGGGGCATTATGACTACATAGTATATAATCGCTTCTTTTGTCTCTTTAGTTAAACAGTGAAAATTACTAGAAAATATAAATATATAAGCGTTCCTTCTATGGACGTAGTTTGTTACTAATCGATAATTGATCGAAATATTGATCAACGAATGAAATAGGACTAGTACATATTTAAAAAGGTTGTTCTATTTGGGGTTAGCTAATTATAATAAATTAGTGTTAGCTAACTGAAACTCATCAACAAAATAAATTAAAAGTTAACTAACACTAGTTTAAAAATATAAACAGTAATCAAACATTTAAACTGCGGTGATGTAGCCTTCTTTCCTATAAATGCCCCTGAACTCTTAATTTTGTTTTCAATTAATTTGAGCTTTTTTTTTAGATAAAAAAACAGGGAAATTTTCGACTACACCCCCACCTTACATTACAGATAATTTTATTCATTCTAAAACAAATACGTTTTTACGAAAATATATTTATCACAAGGCAGGAATTTTTCTTCTTTTTTTCTATAAATAATAGGTAAAAATTAATTAATATAAAAATAAAGCGTTTATGTATATATCTATTTTTTTTTGTTTGTTTTATAATTAAATGTTCCTGGTAAGTGGTAAATATTTTCTCATAGCAAAAAACATTGTTTACAATGAGATCGGCTAAGTATTAAAAAGTTAAAATTACAAATGCATTTTTTGTATTATGTTTTCGTTCAAAAAACCATTACAGGACAAGCAAGAACAGATTTTTACAAAAAACACAAATCATGTGCGAGCATTTGGAATCCTTTTTTACTCTTTTATAAATTAATTTATAAGTAGCTTTTGTGCAATAATTAATAATTTTTTTTTAGACATTACATATAGAATTTACAAACATTACATATAAACATTTTTACTGTAGCAAAAATGCTTTCACAGAAACATTTTTTTTTAGTTGTAATGAAATATATATCTATAAAAAAAGTTAAAATGCATTCAAAAGTCCAATATAAAAATTAGTACGCTTAAAAAAAATTGTGCTTTATATATACATATATATAAAAAAATGAATAAATATGAGTTATATACATATACACAAGCTTTTAAATTTTTGTATATATGTAAATTGTATAAGACTGACCTTACCGCAATAAATTTTATTTTAAACATAATATAATTATATTAAAAACTTATTATATAGTAGGAAAATTTGAAATTGACAGCAAAAAATGCTTTGTGTTTGAACAATATTTTTTTTCTTCGTTTTAATATTCACTTGATTTCCTTCCTGTACGATATTGTTCATTTTAATTATTTAATTTATATAAATCCAAAATAAGTCAAAAAAATATATATTTATATATAGATTTATGTATTTTTTTGTGTATTTTTTTATGTTTTTGTTTTATTATTTAATCATAAGTAGACTTTTCGCACTATTCATACATAATTATGGTTGCATCTCGGCATTTAAACCTTTGACTAGGGCACAACAATAGGATCACACCTATTCCCAACCGATATTAATTATAGGGTAAATACTTAATACGTCTACTTCATGCATCTGTTTCGCCTCCCTTTAACCGCAATCTTGCAAAATCTTCAAATATTATATCATCATCATGATCTTGAATATTATTCTCATCACTACAAAAAACAGATAAAACAATCATTAAAAAAACATTAAAATAACAATAACAATAATAAAAATATCATTCATTCAACTTAACAATAACTACCCACCTACAGTAATAACTATAGTAAATACTAAATTACTATTCACACGAACATATTAACTATAATCCAAAAGAGAGAAAATATTTTAATATTAATAAATAATATTGTCAATAATAATTTATTTCAATATTCTCTCTAACAAGGGTCACGGATCACGGATTTTCTTCAACCTTTGTACACTTTTAGTAGTCCATTAGGACGATATAATAATAATAATAATAATAAAGGGCTTTTATTTACCAATGATCTGCAATATACACGTATGAAGTCAACACTCCTAATAATACACAAACAATTATTTTCCCAATCATTGGAGGGAGGAAGTTCAGTAGTCACCGTTCTTCCACTTAACCCCCAAAACAATGAATAAAACAAAAATATTTAAAAACAATTACAAATAATAAAAAAGAAAAACGCAGAAACTAAGAAAAAATATATAATTAAAAATAAAAATATATTCCAAGCAAAAGTAAACGCATTGGGACTCAAACAGATTGCGATCAACGTCTATAACAATCTAGACTGCTCAAATGTACGGTTTTATTTAAGCTATTAATGCCTTTATTGCTCACGTAAAAGCCCGCATCCGACTTGTGTTTTGAAGCGCCTTACGCTTAATGATCTCCCTTTTTTTAGGTATCTCGGTATATTTTTTTGACAAATTATACAGAAATGACCTTTCGTATAGGGCAGCGGTGGCGAACCTATGGCACGCGTGCCACAGCTGACACGCTGGAAATTTTTATTGGCACGCGGGAGAAGGATGGTAGCGTTAAAATGTTGTGTTTGGTGAAGCACAAAGAGGATGAACATTGAACATCGCTCGTAATATATTTTTAAATACCACATTAATACTTGCTGCTGACCCCAAAATATTAGGCTGTATGATAACCTAAATTGAACGATGGTGTAAAATATTTGCAGAATCAACATTTTCACATTTTCTTAGGTTTAGAATCAGATAACACAGAGTACTTAATGTCGAACATGTTAGTACTTCTTCTTCTTGTTTCGAATAGGCATACAACATGTTAGTTCAATATTAGAGTCCCATATTAGCTTTTGATCAAGTGTCATCAATCCCTAGAAATTTTATTGATTCAAATTTTAAAAATTTTAGAAGTACGCTGTAATCATAAAGTAAGTTTTGCGTATATTTAAAGTCCATTAAATATTTATACATCATCCCCTAACGTTTTTGATTTCAAATTGCTACTTTTAATTAAATCGTGTATGTGTGGATTAGATATTAAAATGTTGCTATCGTCAGCGTACAAAATATAATTGCAACATTATTTGTTTGCGCAAGATCATTAACAAATATCAAGAATATAGTTGGTCCCGTTGGGGTACTGCCGGCTTCTTTAAATCTCTTTCCGATTTTGAACCGTTTACGATCACTGTTCGTCCTCTTTGACGCAAGGAAGATTTTACCCAGTTCTTGGCGACGCCTCTAACTCCAATAACTTCATTTTTTATGGAAGGAGCTTGTGACCATAACAAATATCAAGAATAGAGTTTGTTCCATTAGAGAGCCTTGGTGTGCGACCCACTTCTTTTATTTTCCTTCCGATATTGAACCGTTTACGATCACTGTTCGTCCTGCTTGATGCAAGGAAGATTTTGCCCAGTTCTTGGCGACGCCAATAACTCCAATAACTTCATTTTTTTCTGGAAGGAGCTTGTGATCATCACAAATATCAAAAATAGAGTTTGCCCCATTAGTAGGGTTTCTGAATATCCGCACTTTTTCAAAACCGCGGTTTTCGGTTTTTGAAAATTAAAAACCGCGGTTTCGGTTTCGGGTTCAGTTTTTAAGAATTTTTGGTAGTAGTGTCTGATATTTAAACGAGATCTTAATTTTGTACAAAAGTTGCCGTTTAGGGAAAATGGTCTTTCGGAGTAGGTGGATGTAGCTTTAATTGTAGAGAGTGCTTGAAACCAAATATTTAATCTTTTTGTTCTCTCAGAAGTTCTTTTATATTTAGCAAACTTCTTTTTCATAGAATTAGGATAGCGATTTGTTTGCACATAAGCATTTTTGTGTAATTCTTCTTGAATAGCTTTTTGTACTTCGTCTTGCAAGGAATACACGTACACAGTGAGATGAATTGTATGGTTATTGCAAATTTTTGGTTCAGCAGGACAATCTGTACCATTTTTTTAATTACCCGGGCTCCATTATGTGTAGTATGATACTCAATAATAATCCTACGGCAATAAATCCCAGACTCAATCAAACTTTGAGATTTTTGCAACCAGAAATTGAAAACCGCGTTGAAATCGCTCGATAACTAACGCCGCGACGGCCCGTCAAAGTTAGATCTACCGAGGATTGGTTGCATTTGTTTTTTCGAAATTTCGCAGCTGCAGCAACAAATTCGACGTTTTGTTAGAGCAAAACGTGGTCGGAAAGCGAGACTGATAACCGCGTTGCGAAATCTTTGACATCGGCGTCACGACGCCACTGGAAAGTTCAATTTCCTAATGCGACTGCTGGTTTTTCCGACGTAGTTTTCGTAATTTTCAAGGTAGCGAAACAAGTTTGACGTTCTATGGAAGGGAAAGCTTGTCAGAAAGCGGTAGTGAAAAGCGCGTTGCAAAATCTTTAACGGCATCACGACGTCGCCACAAAGTTCAACTTTGTCATCTAGGTCGAATTTCGGGAACACGCGGTGATTTTTCCGCTGTAGTTTTCGCAATTTTGCAGATAGTGAAAAAAATTAATGTTTTCGTGAAGGGAAAGCTTGTGATAAAGCGCGACTAAAAACCGCATTGCAAAATTTTTGACAACAGCGTCTGAAACTGATACTAAATATTTCTAAATGTAAATTAATCTAAATGTTTTTCAACACTTATTACGATATTATTTGCAGAACAAGCTCCTTCGTTTCGCAGAAAGCCTAAATTGCAATAAAAATTGTTTTCTCCATGAATATTAATGTTTAAGTATCTTCGGCGTCTCAAACTAGTCCACTCATCTAGCGTAGTATTCATTTTTTGTCCATTTGCTTTTAATTCTTGAAATTCTAAAATCCTTTTTAATTAAGATCATAACACCTGAAGAACATTTTGGCAAGTTTTGGTTGGGAAATCGGCCATATCGATGGATATATCGATGGTTGCTATTTTTTGCAACAACAGTTTGCAATGTTTGAAAGAGCACTAATTCAATGTATTTTATTTTTATTTATCTGTAGGTAAAACCGCGGTTTTGCGGTTCGGATATATCCGAACCAGAAACCCTACCCATTAGAGATCCCTGGGGTACCACCCGCTTCTTTAGTTTTCTTTCCGATTTTGAACCGTTTACGATCACTGTTCGTCCTCTTTGATGCAAGGAAGATTTTACCCAGTTCTTGGCGACGCCAAGAACTCCAATAACTTCATTTTTTTTAGGAGTTGGTGATCACAACAAATATCAAGAATAAAGTTTGTCCCATTAGAGAGACTTTGACGTTTGTCCCATTAGAGGGCCTATTTGATGCAAAGAAGATTTTACCCAGTTCTTGGCGACTCCAATTCTTTGTGGAAGGAGCTTGTGATCAAAAGAGTCAAATGCTTTACTTAGGTCGTAAAATAAAGCAAGAACCTCCTGATTACAGTTTAGAGAAGTAATTATAAAATTAACACTATCCTACAAAGTAGGATCAGTTGAGCTACTTTTCCAGAAGTCGTTTTGACTTTTTGCCGGCATGTTATTACTTTCCAAGAAACTTGATAATCGAGGTAGAAATGCTAAAATTTTTGAAAATTGGCTTTGAATACAGATTGGTCTGTAGTTAAGGGATCCCGCTGTGACCCTTAATTTTTGTAAATCAAGATGGAATTTGATACTTTCAAATGTCGTATTCAAGCCGATACGGTATTCAGCCTTATATGGTAACTCAGACAAAGTTATTGGGCACGTCAACATTTCATAATGTAAAAACTTAAGAAAAATGGTCGCGGTGATAAAAAGCTTCGCCACCCCTGGTATAGGGCAAGTAGTAGGGTGTACTACTTCGGCATTTTCGAGAAAATTGCAATTTTCTCTCTTCGAAGTTTTCCGCGTCGAATACATACATTTGCGCTGCGCCAACGTTTATAAGATGGCGGTGGCCGAGTGGTTAAGTTCAAGATTCGTAATTGGTGGATCGAGTCTCACTCATCGTTTTTTTGTTTTTCTACGCTTGTCATACTTTTTCTTATAAATAACAATTCAAGGGTAATATAATGAATAAATACGTGTATTTGCATGCATTTTCATTGAATTTCCGATGTTGTTTAGCTGTTTACTAAATTTTATCATCACAAAAATTGTGTTGCTTTGACCTGCACCAACGGGTTCGAAGGGATAAGGGGAGGGCATCAAGCTTGGAAAGCCCAAGTCAATCAACGTAAATAAAAGTTTGACTCCATTTAATAATACAAAGTAATAGATGTCCGATGCTACTAGAGAAAAAAAAAACAATAACTTGATCGCTTGCAAAGTGTAAATTATACCCAAAATATAAGCTATTACAAAATACTGCAATAATACAAAGTAATAAAGTAAATTAATCTTCGGATGTGCTTACGACATTACAAGTTGCAGGGTGATATTCGTCATACAAACACGCAAAACATAAATTACAACATCTACTACATCGAATGAATGCATTTTTCTCGCATGCACAAGGAATTGTCAGAATTCGTATGGAAAAACAAACCACATCGACATTCTCAAAAATATCTCTTGTCTCTTCCGACAACTTGGATGCAAACCACGCGTAACGCAAAATTCTCATAAATATCAGTGCTGATAATTGGTGATGTACTATAGAATGTATTTTGAGAGGTTTTTAATAACAAATAACAGCCAAATAACATTGGAATATTTAATCAAAATTATGTATAAGAAAAAATATGACCAGCGTAGAAAAACAAAAAAGCGATGAGTGGGACTCGATCCACCGATTCAGCAATTACGAACCTTGAACTTAACCACTCGGCCACCGCCATCTTATACACGTTGACGCAAGGCAAATGTATATATTCGAAGAGGACAACTTCGAAGAGAGAAAATTGTAATTTTCTCGAAAATGCCGAAGTAGTACGCCTTACTACTTATATTATATTATGTCGTCCTCATAGACTACTAAAAGTGTACCACCAAGTTTGAAGAAAATCCATGATCCAGACGTCGGAAGTTCCCCTTGTAAGTAGAATAGCTATAACAGTTCTGGCGCAAAATCCCATAAGTATTTACATAGTGGTCTGAATTCACATTTCTTCCGGTCACGTGTCTGGTTCTAGCGCATGCGCAAACCGGCAATAACTGTTCAAGCAATATTTTTTATGACAGGTTTAAGCAGGTAGTAATCAGCTATTAATAAGGTTTAATCAGCTAATAAACAGGTGGTAATCAGGTGTAATCAGCATATACTATCATACTACCTGTTTAAACCTGTCATAGAAAATACTGCTTGAACAGGTATTGGCGTTTTACGTGACCTGAAGAAATGTGAATTCAGACCCCTATGTAAACTTATGGGATTTTGAGGGAGAACTGTTATAGCTATTCTATTTCTCTAAAAAGAAAATTTGTATTCAGAGCAACCTATAAATTTTATTTCGAATTTTATTTGAAATTTTTAAGTGATAAAAAAACGTATTATAAAGTATAGAAGTAGTGTTATATAAAGATTAGATTTTTTGAAATAATATGTGATAATATGTGAATGATAAATCCTATGTTGTTTTAAATAGATTTAGCAAACAAGATGAAAGATTACACAAACATGCAACGTGTCTAGGCTTAATATACTTTATACTTCACAGAGATAAATTAGTTTTAGAACTACTGTAATCATTCTTGTTTATTTAAACAAATATTTAACGGAAATATAAACATTTACTGATTATTATAAAAAAAAGTCATGGTTTCCATTACTTGACACCTACACCTTGACACCCTACTTTACACCTATATTACATGTAGAAGTTTCTAGAGGGTGTCTGGTTTTGCATGCCTAGTCGAGTCTATCACTAAACCCTCTATTCTGCTTTGCATTTTAGTATGAGCCACCTCGGTATCGCATTTTTTTGCATTCATTCAGGGTGGGCAGCCCGGGCGCTTAGTGAAAACCGCCCTAGTTGTCGCCTCCCCGACCAGGAATCGAACCCGCGTCTCTCGCATTGACATGCCGGTATGTTGTCAACTACACTAACGAGGAGGACATTCTTGTCTATCAAGTCGTGTTTGTCCACTCCTATCTGTCCATTCTTGTATGGCCAGTCCTGTCTCTCCACTCCTGTCTAGGTTTGTCTTGTCTATACAGTCTTACCTGCCCAGTCTTATCTGACCAGTCTTGTCTGTTCAGTCTTGTCTGTTCAGTCTTGTCTGTTCAGTCTTGTCTGTTCAGTCTTGTCTGTTCAGTCTTGTCTGACCTGTCAGGGTGTCCAGTTTTGCCTGCCTAGTCTTGTCTGTCCAGTCCATTCTGTCCAGTTTTGCCTGTCCAGTCCTGTACAGCCTTGTCTATCCGGCCTTGTCTGTCCAGTCTTGTCTATTAAGTCCTGTCTGCAATGAAATACCTTTTGGTGTGCCAATCCCTACAAGTTCCATGTACCCTGTGGGACCTACGGTCGCGTAACGAAAATGCTGTGATTGATGTGTGCTGGACATTGGAGAAATATATGAGCATTTTATAAGAACATTTCTTTGAACAGTTGACATTTCATGACATGTGTGATATGCATATATTTTGAATAGATCAGACACGATTAAATAAGTCCTGTCTGCCCAGTCAGGGTATCCAGTTTTGGTTGCATAATCTTCTCTGTCTAGTCTATCAAATATTGTCAGTCTAGTCTTGTTTGACCAGACTTCTCTGTCCAGTCTTGTCTGTCCGGGTGCGTCTATCCAGTCTTGTCCGTCCATCCTCCTCGGTAGTGCAGTTTACAAGACTAGACAGTGGAGACTAGATAGACAAGACTTTTTTAAAGTGGTTTAGGGGATGCTCTAGACCAGTGGTGCGCAAACCGTGGGTCGCGACCCCTCGAGGGGTCGCGAGAGACATTTTGGGGGTCGCCTAATTCAAAGAAATTTATTTACCAGTAAAATAGTGAAATTCAATTATATTATTTATAAAAATAGTTAAATATATTTTTTACGAAAACAATTTCTGTTTTAATACCTAATCAGAGCCGTAGCATTGCTCTTGGCGTTCTTGGGAAATATTTAAAGTAGACATTTATGAAATAAATTAACGAAATCTACTTATATAATTTAGGATTTAATTTTATTACGAGTTAATTCTGAATCATAAATTTATGAAAAACCTACAATTATTATATAACTATTTTACAACCGCGTTAGTAAACCTAATGTGATATGACAATGTGATATACCAATATATTTTCGTTGTCATACGTGCGAGAGCTGAAAAATATGTACTGCACACACCAATGCGTTAAATGGATTGCGGATTTAGTTAATTTTCTTAAAAACAACTTAACGAAAAGGTTCGAAAAATTTACAGATAATGAATTAGGTTGGATCCGTGATCCATTTTCGTTTGATATTTGTAATTCCAATATACCTTTAGTTGAAAAAGAACAGTTAATTCTTCAATCGACAAACACAACGCTATTCAATTTAAGTCTCAGAATATACCGACTTGAAAGGGGCTATCAATATTTTAATCCAGTTTGCATCTACCTACTTATGCCAATCCAGCTTTTCAAAATTAGTTGCCCTTCAATAAAATATTGAACTGGATTGGATCCTGAGGATGAATTACGGCTTACGATTTCCCACATAAAACCGAACATAGAAGCAATCATGAGCTCGTTGCAAACGCATACTTCACAATGAATTCTTATGATGTAAGGTTTTTTTAAAGCATTTTTCTTTAAAAAAATATTTATACTCATATCCATGAACAAAACCATTGTTTAATAAAATAATATGTTGTACTCAAACCTCTAATAAGGCAGAAACATACATGGTGTTTTAAAAGAGTGTCAATGAGTGAAATTTTAATTTCTAGATACAAATATACCGCTTCATACTAATACTAGACTTTATTAATATCTGCACATAGATGTGGATTCATAATCTGAAGTTTTATGGTGTCAAAACTTCTGAAACAATTTTATGAAAAACGTCTACTGTCGATCCAGGGGTCGCGACAAAATTTTACACAAAATGGGGGGCGTCAATGAAAAAAGTTTGCGCACCACTGCTCTAGACAACAAACCCGTCTGACAAGCGGGAGACCCGGGTTCGATTCATGGTTGTAGAGGCAACAACTAGGGCGGCTTTCGCCAACCGTTCGGGCTGCCCAACTCAATGAATGCGAAATATGCGATACCTGGTTGGCGCATACTAAAAGCCAAAGTGGAATAGATGGTTTAGTGAGAGCTTCCTCCAAACTACTCTTTAAAAGTCTTGCCTGTCCGGTCTTATCTGTCTGGTCTTGTCTGTTTGGTCTTGTCTGTCCAATCTTCTCTGTTCGCTCTTGTCTGCCCGGTCTTGTCTGTCTAATCTTGTCTCTCCAGTCTTGTGTGTCCGAGACCTGGGTTCGTTTCCCTGTGAGGGAAGCAAGAACTAGGGCGGTTTTCACTACCCGTCTGGGCTGCCCACCCTGAATCAATGCGAAATATGCGATACCGGGGTGGGGCATACTAAAAGCCAAAGTGCAATAAGGGGTTTAGTGAGAGCGTCTTGTCTGTCTGGACTGGTCTGTTCAGTCTTTTCTGTCCGGTCTCGTCTGTCTAGTCTTGTATGTCTAGTCTTATCACGTCTGGTCTTGTCAGTACAGTTTTGCCGATTCAGTTCAGTCCTATCTGTCTAGTCCTGTTTGTACAATCCTGTCTGTCCAGTCTTTTCCTTCCTAATTTGTCTGTCCAGTCTCGTCAGTCAAGCCTTCTCTGTTTGGTCTTGTCTGTCTGGTCTTCTCTATCTGGTCTTGTTTATCCTGTCTTGTATGTCTGGTCTTATCTGTCCATTCTTGTCTATTCGGTCTTGTCTATGCAGTCTTGTCTGCCCACTCTTGTGTGTTCAGTTTTGTCTGTCCGTTCTTGTCTGTCCGGTATTTTCTTTACAGTCTTGTCTGTGCCCACTTATATCTCCGGTCTTATCTCATCGGTCTTATCTCTCCAGGCATGTCTGCCCAGCCTTGTCTGTCCAGTATTGTCTTGTTTCTTCTTTTTTAACTGTAGTTTTGGGGAAATCTCTCACTAAAGCCCCTTTTCCACTTGTCTTTTAGTATTCGCCACCCCGGTATCGCAAATTTCGCATTAATGCAGGGTGGGCAACCGCGACAGTTAGTGCAGCGCAGGTTTAAAATGCCACTGCCTAGGCGGGGAATCGAACCCCGGTCTCCTGATAATCGGTCCCGTCTTGTCCATCTAGTCATGCCTGTTCAGTCTTGTCTAGTGCTGTCTCTCTAGTGTTGTCTGTCTAGTCTTGTTAGTCTAGTCTGTGTAGTTTTGTCTAAGCGATCTTGTCTGTGTAGTCTTGTCTGTCTAGTCTTGTCTGTGCACTCTTGTCTGTCTAATTTTGCCTGTCTAGTCTTGTCTGTCTAGTCTTGTCTCCCTAGTATTGTCTCTCTAGTCTTGTCTGTCCAGTCTTGTCTGTCTAGTCTTGCCTGTATAGTCTTGTCTCTCTTGTCTTGTCTCTCTAGTCTTGTCTGTCTAATCTTGTATGTCTAGTCTTGTCTGTCTAGTCTTGTCTGTCTAGTCTTGTCTGTCTAGTCTTGTCTGTCTAGTCTTGTCTGTCTAGTCTTGTCTGTCTAGTCTTGTCTGTCTAGTCTTGTCTGTCTAGTCTTGTCTGTCTAGTCTTGTCTGTCTAGTCTTGTCTGTCTAGTCTTGTCTGTCTAGTCTTGTCTGTCTAGTCTTGTCTGTCTAGTCTTGTCTGTCTAGTCTTGTCTGTCTAGTCTTGTCTGTCTAGTCTTGTCTGTCTAGTCTTGTCTGTCTAGTCTTGTCTGTCTAGTCTTGTCTGTCTAGTCTTGTCTGTCTAGTCTTGTCTGTCTAGTCTTGTCTGTCTAGTCTTGTCTGTCTAGTCTTGTCTGTCTAGTCTTGTCTGTCTAGTCTTGTCTGTCTAGTCTTGTCTGTCTAGTCTTGTCTGTCTAGTCTTGTCTGTCTAGTCTTGTCTGTCTAGTCTTGTCTGTCTAGTCTTGTCTGTCTAGTCTTGTCTGTCTAGTCTTGTCTGTCTAGTCTTGTCTGTCTAGTCTTGTCTGTCTAGTCTTGTCTGTCTAGTCTTGTCTGTCTAGTCTTGTCTGTCTAGTCTTGTCTGTCTAGTCTTGTCTGTCTAGTCTTGTCTGTCTAGTCTTGTCTGTCTAGTCTTGTCTGTCTAGTCTTGTCTGTCTAGTCTTGTCTGTCTAGTCTTGTCTGTCTAGTCTTGTCTGTCTAGTCTTGTCTGTCTAGTCTTGTCTGTCTAGTCTTGTCTGTCTAGTCTTGTCTGTCTAGTCTTGTCTGTCTAGTCTTGTCTGTCTAGTCTTGTCTGTCTAGTCTTGTCTGTCTAGTCTTGTCTGTCTAGTCTTGTCTGTCTAGTCTTGTCTGTCTAGTCTTGTCTGTCTAGTCTTGTCTGTCTAGTCTTGTCTGTCTAGTCTTGTCTGTCTAGTCTTGTCTGTCTAGTCTTGTCTGTCTAGTCTTGTCTGTCTAGTCTTGTCTGTCTAGTCTTGTCTGTCTAGTCTTGTCTGTCTAGTCTTGTCTGTCTAGTCTTGTCTGTCTAGTCTTGTCTGTCTAGTCTTGTCTGTCTAGTCTTGTCTGTCTAGTCTTGTCTGTCTAGTCTTGTCTGTCTAGTCTTGTCTGTCTAGTCTTGTCTGTCTAGTCTTGTCTGTCTAGTCTTGTCTGTCTAGTCTTGTCTGTCTAGTCTTGTCTGTCTAGTCTTGTCTGTCTAGTCTTGTCTGTCTAGTCTTGTCTGTCTAGTCTTGTCTGTCTAGTCTTGTCTGTCTAGTCTTGTCTGTCTAGTCTTGTCTGTCTAGTCTTGTCTGTCTAGTCTTGTCTGTCTAGTCTTGTCTGTCTAGTCTTGTCTGTCTAGTCTTGTCTGTCTAGTCTTGTCTGTCTAGTCTTGTCTGTCTAGTCTTGTCTGTCTAGTCTTGTCTGTCTAGTCTTGTCTGTCTAGTCTTGTCTGTCTAGTCTTGTCTGTCTAGTCTTGTCTGTCTAGTCTTGTCTGTCTAGTCTTGTCTGTCTAGTCTTGTCTGTCTAGTCTTGTCTGTCTAGTCTTGTCTGTCTAGTCTTGTCTGTCTAGTCTTGTCTGTCTAGTCTTGTCTGTCTAGTCTTGTCTGTCTAGTCTTGTCTGTCTAGTCTTGTCTGTCTAGTCTTGTCTGTCTATGTCTGTAGTCTTGTCTGTCTAGTCTTGTCTGTCTAGTCTTGTCTGTCTAGTCTTGTCTGTCTAGTCTTGTCTGTCTAGTCTTGTCTGTCTAGTCTTGTCTGTCTAGTCTTGTCTGTCTAGTCTTGTCTGTCTAGTCTTGTCTGTCTAGTCTTGTCTGTCTAGTCTTGTCTGTCTAGTCTTGTCTGTCTAGTCTTGTCTGTCTAGTCTTGTCTGTCTAGTCTTGTCTGTCTAGTCTTGTCTGTCTAGTCTTGTCTGTCTAGTCTTGTCTGTCTAGTCTTGTCTGTCTAGTCTTGTCTGTCTAGTCTTGTCTGTCTAGTCTTGTCTGTCTAGTCTTGTCTGTCTAGTCTTGTCTGTCTAGTCTTGTCTGTCTAGTCTTGTCTGTCTAGTCTTGTCTGTCTAGTCTTGTCTGTCTAGTCTTGTCTGTCTAGTCTTGTCTGTCTAGTCTTGTCTGTCTAGTCTTGTCTGTCTAGTCTTGTCTGTCTAGTCTTGTCTGTCTAGTCTTGTCTGTCTAGTCTTGTCTGTCTAGTCTTGTCTGTCTAGTCTTGTCTGTCTAGTCTTGTCTGTCTAGTCTTGTCTGTCTAGTCTTGTCTGTCTAGTCTTGTCTGTCTAGTCTTGTCTGTCTAGTCTTGTCTGTCTAGTCTTGTCTGTCTAGTCTTGTCTGTCTAGTCTTGTCTGTCTAGTCTTGTCTGTCTAGTCTTGTCTGTCTAGTCTTGTCTGTCTAGTCTTGTCTGTCTAGTCTTGTCTGTCTAGTCTTGTCTGTCTAGTCTTGTCTGTCTAGTCTTGTCTGTCTAGTCTTGTCTGTCTAGTCTTGTCTGTCTAGTCTTGTCTGTCTAGTCTTGTCTGTCTAGTCTTGTCTGTCTAGTCTTGTCTGTCTAGTCTTGTCTGTCTAGTCTTGTCTGTCTAGTCTTGTCTGTCTAGTCTTGTCTGTCTAGTCTTGTCTGTCTAGTCTTGTCTGTCTAGTCTTGTCTGTCTAGTCTTGTCTGTCTAGTCTTGTCTGTCTAGTCTTGTCTGTCTAGTCTTGTCTGTCTAGTCTTGTCTGTCTAGTCTTGTCTGTCTAGTCTTGTCTGTCTAGTCTTGTCTGTCTAGTCTTGTCTGTCTAGTCTTGTCTGTCTAGTCTTGTCTGTCTAGTCTTGTCTGTCTAGTCTTGTCTGTCTAGTCTTGTCTGTCTAGTCTTGTCTGTCTAGTCTTGTCTGTCTAGTCTTGTCTGTCTAGTCTTGTCTGTCTAGTCTTGTCTGTCTAGTCTTGTCTGTCTAGTCTTGTCTGTCTAGTCTTGTCTGTCTAGTCTTGTCTGTCTAGTCTTGTCTGTCTAGTCTTGTCTGTCTAGTCTTGTCTGTCTAGTCTTGTCTGTCTAGTCTTGTCTGTCTAGTCTTGTCTGTCTAGTCTTGTCTGTCTAGTCTTGTCTGTCTAGTCTTGTCTGTCTAGTCTTGTCTGTCTAGTCTTGTCTGTCTAGTCTTGTCTGTCTAGTCTTGTCTGTCTAGTCTTGTCTGTCTAGTCTTGTCTGTCTAGTCTTGTCTGTCTAGTCTTGTCTGTCTAGTCTTGTCTGTCTAGTCTTGTCTGTCTAGTCTTGTCTGTCTAGTCTTGTCTGTCTAGTCTTGTCTGTCTAGTCTTGTCTGTCTAGTCTTGTCTGTCTAGTCTTGTCTGTCTAGTCTTGTCTGTCTAGTCTTGTCTGTCTAGTCTTGTCTGTCTAGTCTTGTCTGTCTAGTCTTGTCTGTCTAGTCTTGTCTGTCTAGTCTTGTCTGTCTAGTCTTGTCTGTCTAGTCTTGTCTGTCTAGTCTTGTCTGTCTAGTCTTGTCTGTCTAGTCTTGTCTGTCTAGTCTTGTCTGTCTAGTCTTGTCTGTCTAGTCTTGTCTGTCTAGTCTTGTCTGTCTAGTCTTGTCTGTCTAGTCTTGTCTGTCTAGTCTTGTCTGTCTAGTCTTGTCTGTCTAGTCTTGTCTGTCTAGTCTTGTCTGTCTAGTCTTGTCTGTCTAGTCTTGTCTGTCTAGTCTTGTCTGTCTAGTCTTGTCTGTCTAGTCTTGTCTGTCTAGTCTTGTCTGTCTAGTCTTGTCTGTCTAGTCTTGTCTGTCTAGTCTTGTCTGTCTAGTCTTGTCTGTCTAGTCTTGTCTGTCTAGTCTTGTCTGTCTAGTCTTGTCTGTCTAGTCTTGTCTGTCTAGTCTTGTCTGTCTAGTCTTGTCTGTCTAGTCTTGTCTGTCTAGTCTTGTCTGTCTAGTCTTGTCTGTCTAGTCTTGTCTGTCTAGTCTTGTCTGTCTAGTCTTGTCTGTCTAGTCTTGTCTGTCTAGTCTTGTCTGTCTAGTCTTGTCTGTCTAGTCTTGTCTGTCTAGTCTTGTCTGTCTAGTCTTGTCTGTCTAGTCTTGTCTGTCTAGTCTTGTCTGTCTAGTCTTGTCTGTCTAGTCTTGTCTGTCTAGTCTTGTCTGTCTAGTCTTGTCTGTCTAGTCTTGTCTGTCTAGTCTTGTCTGTCTAGTCTTGTCTGTCTAGTCTTGTCTGTCTAGTCTTGTCTGTCTAGTCTTGTCTGTCTAGTCTTGTCTGTCTAGTCTTGTCTGTCTAGTCTTGTCTGTCTAGTCTTGTCTGTCTAGTCTTGTCTGTCTAGTCTTGTCTGTCTAGTCTTGTCTGTCTAGTCTTGTCTGTCTAGTCTTGTCTGTCTAGTCTTGTCTGTCTAGTCTTGTCTGTCTAGTCTTGTCTGTCTAGTCTTGTCTGTCTAGTCTTGTCTGTCTAGTCTTGTCTGTCTAGTCTTGTCTGTCTAGTCTTGTCTGTCTAGTCTTGTCTGTCTAGTCTTGTCTGTCTAGTCTTGTCTGTCTAGTCTTGTCTGTCTAGTCTTGTCTGTCTAGTCTTGTCTGTCTAGTCTTGTCTGTCTAGTCTTGTCTGTCTAGTCTTGTCTGTCTAGTCTTGTCTGTCTAGTCTTGTCTGTCTAGTCTTGTCTGTCTAGTCTTGTCTGTCTAGTCTTGTCTGTCTAGTCTTGTCTGTCTAGTCTTGTCTGTCTAGTCTTGTCTGTCTAGTCTTGTCTGTCTAGTCTTGTCTGTCTAGTCTTGTCTGTCTAGTCTTGTCTGTCTAGTCTTGTCTGTCTAGTCTTGTCTGTCTAGTCTTGTCTGTCTAGTCTTGTCTGTCTAGTCTTGTCTGTCTAGTCTTGTCTGTCTAGTCTTGTCTGTCTAGTCTTGTCTGTCTAGTCTTGTCTGTCTAGTCTTGTCTGTCTAGTCTTGTCTGTCTAGTCTTGTCTGTCTAGTCTTGTCTGTCTAGTCTTGTCTGTCTAGTCTTGTCTGTCTAGTCTTGTCTGTCTAGTCTTGTCTGTCTAGTCTTGTCTGTCTAGTCTTGTCTGTCTAGTCTTGTCTGTCTAGTCTTGTCTGTCTAGTCTTGTCTGTCTAGTCTTGTCTGTCTAGTCTTGTCTGTCTAGTCTTGTCTGTCTAGTCTTGTCTGTCTAGTCTTGTCTGTCTAGTCTTGTCTGTCTAGTCTTGTCTGTCTAGTCTTGTCTGTCTAGTCTTGTCTGTCTAGTCTTGTCTGTCTAGTCTTGTCTGTCTAGTCTTGTCTGTCTAGTCTTGTCTGTCTAGTCTTGTCTGTCTAGTCTTGTCTGTCTAGTCTTGTCTGTCTAGTCTTGTCTGTCTAGTCTTGTCTGTCTAGTCTTGTCTGTCTAGTCTTGTCTGTCTAGTCTTGTCTGTCTAGTCTTGTCTGTCTAGTCTTGTCTGTCTAGTCTTGTCTGTCTAGTCTTGTCTGTCTAGTCTTGTCTGTCTAGTCTTGTCTGTCTAGTCTTGTCTGTCTAGTCTTGTCTGTCTAGTCTTGTCTGTCTAGTCTTGTCTGTCTAGTCTTGTCTGTCTAGTCTTGTCTGTCTAGTCTTGTCTGTCTAGTCTTGTCTGTCTAGTCTTGTCTGTCTAGTCTTGTCTGTCTAGTCTTGTCTGTCTAGTCTTGTCTGTCTAGTCTTGTCTGTCTAGTCTTGTCTGTCTAGTCTTGTCTGTCTAGTCTTGTCTGTCTAGTCTTGTCTGTCTAGTCTTGTCTGTCTAGTCTTGTCTGTCTAGTCTTGTCTGTCTAGTCTTGTCTGTCTAGTCTTGTCTGTCTAGTCTTGTCTGTCTAGTCTTGTCTGTCTAGTCTTGTCTGTCTAGTCTTGTCTGTCTAGTCTTGTCTGTCTAGTCTTGTCTGTCTAGTCTTGTCTGTCTAGTCTTGTCTGTCTAGTCTTGTCTGTCTAGTCTTGTCTGTCTAGTCTTGTCTGTCTAGTCTTGTCTGTCTAGTCTTGTCTGTCTAGTCTTGTCTGTCTAGTCTTGTCTGTCTAGTCTTGTCTGTCTAGTCTTGTCTGTCTAGTCTTGTCTGTCTAGTCTTGTCTGTCTAGTCTTGTCTGTCTAGTCTTGTCTGTCTAGTCTTGTCTGTCTAGTCTTGTCTGTCTAGTCTTGTCTGTCTAGTCTTGTCTGTCTAGTCTTGTCTGTCTAGTCTTGTCTGTCTAGTCTTGTCTGTCTAGTCTTGTCTGTCTAGTCTTGTCTGTCTAGTCTTGTCTGTCTAGTCTTGTCTGTCTAGTCTTGTCTGTCTAGTCTTGTCTGTCTAGTCTTGTCTGTCTAGTCTTGTCTGTCTAGTCTTGTCTGTCTAGTCTTGTCTGTCTAGTCTTGTCTGTCTAGTCTTGTCTGTCTAGTCTTGTCTGTCTAGTCTTG